>JAAOAN010000513.1:0-42976 GCA_013396205.1 Fusarium mundagurra | reverse complement strand
CTGTCACTGGAGGGGGTTGGCCAGTTTGGACTCTGATTGAGAGAATGGCAGACGGATTCCTCGGATGGATGTGCTGCAGTTTAACATTCTCTCTCTAATAATGGGAGTGAGTACCTGATGGATACATGTTGCGGCAAAATCTCAGCTGGCCTTGTTCTGCTCACATTCCGCTGTAAGGCGTTTGCTCCTGGAGCCTTGCTTGCATAAGACCCATCAGGCGGAACCTTGTACGAGCCCGTACCTTTAAAGTACTGTTTAGAAATAACCAGC
Organism: Fusarium mundagurra; assembly: GCA_013396205.1. Taxonomy (NCBI): domain Eukaryota; kingdom Fungi; phylum Ascomycota; class Sordariomycetes; order Hypocreales; family Nectriaceae; genus Fusarium; species Fusarium mundagurra. The sequence continues at coordinate 42,706 of JAAOAN010000513.1, read as the reverse complement.
CACGCGTCATCATTGGTACGGAGTCACTCCTTTGTGGGTCTGACAAGTGCTTGCTGCAAATCGGGCTTTTGGATGAAGCCCTCCAAGGTCCACTGAGGGGCACCGGCGCCCCTGAACGGCGCATCCGAAGCTCGAGTCAAATTTCTTTCTGTGGCCCGGAGTTATGGTTGGCATTGGCAATGCCTCACTCCCACTCACTGATTCAATTGCGTTAACAGAAAGGTTATCTAAATGAGAAGTACAACCTAAGGCATCAAGGCCACCACCAGCCAACCTGCTTGGTTTTTGTCTCAAGCATGGGGTTAGCCTAGTTAGTTGTGTTACAGTGGCATGATTGAAGGTTGCAGTTGGTCACCCAAAGGTTAAATTCAACAAGTGGCTGAGTTCTTTGATTGTTCCCCAACTGCCATGTAAAGCAAGGCAGAGTATGCATTAATCAAGGAAATTCTATGTATGTCTGCATTTTGGAAGATTTTCAGGTTTGAGATTCACCAGTAAATGGAACGAAGCTGTTATCAAGCTTCACGTACACGTGTTTATGCCTGCAAGCTGCTGGTACCCGTCCTACCTTCACGGCTACGGCCACAGCCGTAAAGTACGGACTTCGAGAAGCTTCAGCTGGTTCGTCGAATCCTCAAGCGGGGGAGAAGTTGAACTGCTGCGTAACCATGATCTTGAACTGAATATGCACGTACCCTGCTCGTCACTATCAGATGATGGGATGACTGGTACATACCTCAATTCGTACTTCCTCACTCTTGGCTCTTCCACCTATCCCAAACCTATCAGATTATATTTTGATCTCAGCCTTAAAGATGCAATCTCGATTGTTATGCTGGTAATTACGGAATGGGCAGAGGGCATTGATAAGCAAGGCCGCTTAGAAATCGAGGAGAACAGTCAGTACATGATGTCCTGCACCGTACCCATTCATTATGCAGGAACAGATCCTGCGTCACGCATTTTCGTGGGCGGGAGCAACGAAAACAGCTCCTTCACACGAGATAGTTACTGGAGCATGCAGCGTGTAATTAAAGGGAGGTTCCCTCGGTTCCATAAAAGGAAATAGCCGATGGCAACTCAATTGAATGTGTGAATTGCTCAGTTGTTCTCTTCCCGCTGTGACACTGCCACAATGAGCTCGCTCTTTTTTTCATCCCGTCCCGTCAGCAGCATAATTAGGTACATACATACAATCGATGACGACGCTGTACGCGGCCTATGTGATACGCCGGCCCAAACAGCAGCTTCCTACAAGGTTAGCCCTGTTACCCTGGTAAGCTTCAGACACCGATACGATACAACACGATCATCAATCCCCCCGAATTCTCTCCATAGAAAGCTGTGGTTCTACTTCAATATTTTTTCTCTCTATTCCCCATCTGCTGTGCTAAAGGATTAACTTTGCAGTTGGTCCAAATTCTCTATCCCAAACTGGTTCATCGGGGCCGTGTCCACCACGCTAGAAGGGAATCGTCTTGTTGCGACTGGTTTGATGTTGAGGATTCTCACGGGAACTGCTCCGAATAATTCAAGTTTCTGTTGTCAAGATAAGCCGGCGTCCCGCCACCCGTTGACTAGCAGTAGCTGGGGACGGAATTGGCTAGGTATAAATAAATTCTTGCGCAGGGGTTATAGAGGTAATGCTTGTGCTGCTTGTTGATATCGACGTTAGACCATGATTGACCTGCAGGTTGGTTCAATAAACATGATGATCCTGGCCGTAAATGACCATCAGCAATGTGACACGCACGGCGACACGGCTGCTGTACCGAGCCAGCTAATAATGATCTATCGACAGCTGATTGATGATCACCGACCGCATGGACTCTCGGAGTGAGCTCTTATCATTGACCAGCCGAGGTGATACGCAACTTTTGGCGGATACTTCTGAAAATGGCCACCTCCTTTTTTTCATGTTCCCACTCATTGGCGCTTTAAACAGTCCAGCAATGGAGTCACGTCCAGTTCGTTAGTTAGCCTCGCACCGCTTTGTTTCTTCGTCATGGCTTCCACTTTTCAACTGAATATTCTAATAATATGGTCAAGTAATTAAAAATACGTCATGTTTCTGCCTGAACGATGTGTTTCACATAGCAGAAAGCCATAAGCTGAGTTGAATAGTACATATTAACTGAAGTAATGTTAAAAGTGTTGATTTCTCATGGGTTAACCTATACCCATTCGTCGCCTCTCAGGTCTCAGCGACTGGCATTGAAAACTTGCCAAGGGACTACGACCCAAGCGATCACCAAAAATAAGCTTGTCAAATTGATTCCCGCTTCTCCGGCTCGGGCTTCTCATTCCGATATTAAATTGTCAATACTACTTATAGCTTCGTGTTCTAGAACCGTGAACGAAGCTACTGAGTCAAGTCGATACTTTGTACGGAGTAGGCATGAAAGATGTCTCACATTACAAACTACGGATACATCTGGCACAAATCCATCAAACAATTATTCATCGTGAGCCTGTGTCTTGTATGTCTCGTATACCATTCCATGGAGATATCATAGAAGTTGATGGACGTCACGTGGACTCGCGATCCCACATTCCAGTATGGATCTGTTGCTGTGCCAACGCAATGGCTCTTCACTTTGAGTTCCAAATCTTGATAGATCTATGGAAGATTCAAGTTTTACTGCAGCCATCGCATTCAAGCTAAACCTCTTTATGCCATAGAAGTTATCGTTTCCAGGTCATCGCATACCTATCAAAGCATCATCTACCGAAAAGTGTCACTCTATATACCCGCATGCTATTGATAACGCAAGAAACACACACCCTCGACCAGCATATGCCATAGCTTGAGCCTCTTTACCAGCGACTCAACATATCCACCATGGCAAGGCTGGCAGACATTTATCCCTCCAGCGACGATGACCTACCTGATCTGAAAACGCTTATTCGGCAACCACGCACCCGAGCACCAAAGACAACTACGCCAGCGCCTTCAGTCAGCAAGCCTACGATTCCTAAGACTACTTCCAATGTTGAAACCCGACGTGTACGGCGTCTTGGAGAGCCAAATAAAGCCGCCGTCAACCCGCTCTTCCAGAAATGGAGCTCAGAAGAACAGAAAAGCACACGAGGTGGTCGACGGAGTAAGTCAAGGGCTGCAAGTTATGAGAAGAAGCCATTACGACAAACGACCCCAGTCGACAAACTTCCCTCATGTTCAGAGTCCGAATCTGTCTCTGAGACTGAGAAGGACATGCCGCAGTCTCGACAACAGCCAAGAAGGAGAAGAAACCAGAAGGTTGTGCAAGATTCTGATGACGAGAGTGATGAGAAATATGAATCCGAAAACGAAACAGTCTTGACAAGGGTCCGACGGCTTCAGAAAACGAATACCAGTACGGTGGCAATACCTATTCTGGAGAATCAGGAGCCGACACCAAGTATCCATTCTGGAAACAAGTCAAAAGCATTGCTTTTTGCACGAGAAATTGATAGCGATGCTGAAAGCGAAGTGAGCCAGGAGGACGAGAAAGCAGGAGAGCCAAGTATCTATCAAACCGCAGACGAACATTCTGACTCTGCCTTGGAATCGGATTGGTTGAATGACTCCCCTGAGCCCACGACAAGAAGAGGGGCAAGATCCTTGATTAGCCAGCCATCAAAGACAGTTGGCACCAGGAAGCGTATCCCATCAATCAAGAATCCTCCAATTCTTCAACCAAACCCCTCTACAAGCACTGGCAATGAAAAAACTCGCGATATTGCCAAGAATACTGCTTCGAGTAAAGAGGTTGCTGGGTCCAGGAAGACCAGCCAAAGTGGTAAACGGCTTGCTTCAGGGACGACCACTACCTCGGACCTTGCAGACACATTATCCAAGCTGCGGCTACAGCTCGAGGACTTTTCAGATGAGGAGAGCAAAGTATCGAAGATAGACGAGTTCACCACACCACCCAGTACTCCTCCTAAAGCACCCAAGCCAAGAGGGCTTGCATCACCAAGCAAGAAGATACAGATCCCTAAGACGCCACATCGTCCAAGTATGGATGCCTTTTGGAACCAGGACTTTGTTAACGATTGGAACGACCAGCACTCGCCACGCAAGCTCATCCTTTCCCCCGTTACCAAGAGTCCCAGCAAGACGAGCCCGAAGAAAGAGCCCAAGAAGGAGACCAAGAAGTCATTTGAATCTAGGAAACATGCACTAGCCGAGAGCTTCCTAGCCGAACTCGATCGCGAGATCACAAAGGGTAGGATTGCTGAGCTTGCTGAGTCCACAGGCGGCGTCAAGCTCGTTTGGACGAAAACACTTAATACGACGGCTGGGCGAGCAAGTTGGCGTTGTGAGACTATTAGGACGACACGCAAGGCGGAAGATGGTCAGCCCATCAAGATATTCAAGCATCATGCATCAATCGAACTTGCCGAGAAGGTCATTGATGACGAGAACCGCCTACTCAATGTCATGGCTCATGAGTTTTGCCATCTCGCCAACTTCATGATCAGTGGCATAACGACAAACCCTCACGGCCGAGAGTTCAAGGCTTGGGCGGCTAAGTGCTCGGCTAAGTTTGGCGATCGCGGCATCGAAGTGACGACCAAGCACAGTTACGAAATCGACTTCAAGTACATCTGGGAGTGTGAAGAATGCGGAGTTGAGTATAAGCGGCATTCCAAAAGTATTGATACTCAGCGATCTAAATGTGGGAAGTGCAAAGGCAACTTGAAGCAGACCAAGCCAGTACCAAGGGGAGCAGCAGCAGGCAAAGCACCGAGCCGATATCAGGCGTTTGTGAAAGAGCAGATGGGTGTGGTCAGAGGAGAGAACCCATGCAGTCCCCAGAAGGTGGTCATGAAGCTCATTGCAGAGAAGTGGGCGAAGCAAGAGGGTGGTAAGACTGGAAGCAAAGTGACTAGCAAGTTGACAGTTGAAAGTGTTGTCGACAAGATGGTTGATCTAACTATTGAGGCTGAAGCATAAATGCATAACTAGGAGTTTGTTTGTCTATACCCATTCAATATTATAATTCACGAGTCTGACTTAACTGCATTCACTTGCGTCTTCACTCACCCACGACGCTGCCTGTCGAAATCCAGACTATAAGATATGAGATATGATGTATCATGTAACATATCTAGGAACAAATACTCTCCAGTCTACAGAGATACTGCCTTTACTACCCTCATGGAGACGCATCGATTACCCTGTATAACCAGGCAAGCTTTTAAGAAATTAGAGGGATGATAGAGTGTATGTAGCCACTGAACGTTGCGAATGTAGACAAAGTTCAATTTGACCCTTATCAACCACAGTTTCTTAAAACTGTAGAGCTTCCCAAGCTACATATACCTGAATGCTCATCAGCATGGCCTTCTATCATGACATGCTGTCATGTCCATCTGAAAGCAACTTGTGAGCCTGCCTATTCCCGTATGATAGAGAACCATACTTGTCATGTCCTTAATTGTATATTCATCCATCGACAAAGAAAACGGGTCATAAGTCGTGGTAGTCATCTCATGATATCCTAGCTCTTTCCTGCTGCATCCCCTCCGGAACCTAAATATGTTCTCCATTCACTTTTAACAAACTTCAACTACTTTAAGCTTCACCGAAGAGGCCCCAGTCCTTAATCTTAAATGTCGACCAGATAGTAGCAGAATACTCAACGGCAGCGCCGATGAGCTTACCCTGACGTCCTAGTTCAAGATCAACCTCCGCCTCATCGTACTCTCCCTTGATATGAGGCACATTGATTGTGATGAGAATATCAGTCTTGGCCTTCTCGAGCCGCAAAAGAGTTAGGATGATGGCGGTGAAATCGGGTGCAGATGTTGAGTCGCGGGACTGGTTCACACGAGGAGTCTGCGTGGAAATAAGTGTGTATGCGGGAGTACCAGGTCTACAGATATCAGTAACTGCCACTTCCAGAAGGCATCTGAGACAACATACTCTAGATTCGAGAACTCGGTCTCGGCGGTGTTCCAGATCTTGACGGTATCGATATCCGAACCAACCATATCTTCAAGATGAGTTGTCATGGCACGACCATCCACCTCAGGGCCTGAGCCAGAGCCTCCAACCCGCTCTGTGATGTCGAAGATGATGCTGGTGAAACCATCCTGGTCGATCCAGACCTCTTGGTTATCGGGAACTTGTCGCAACTTGCTACAGCGCATAGAATCAGCACAGGAAAAGGTGCAGTTAGGCGCAAAGAGCAATGAGGACGAACCTGACGTCGGCGAACTTGGCGGGTAGGTCGCAAGTGATTGCGCCGCCAAAGAGAGGCGTGTTGATGTATTCAGGCATTTCGTTTTGAGTAAATGCGATGGTTGTATATGGCTTGGAATCTGCAGGTTCGTCGCAAACTTGAAGGTGTCGATCGTACTATGTACTAAGCTAAGGAGCAGTCGGCGACGAAAGTTGGAGTATATATGCTTCGGAGGGTCAAGCTCGTGACTCGTACGGGTACTGACTGACTGGAACAGCAAATCTTGGCAAAAAGTGCTACAAGGTAGAAACTGGGCGCTTGAAAGTGGGCGAAGAGTGATGGATGGATCATGGGTTGGTACGGTTATGCCTTGGGAGCATGGGCAGTTAGTTCTAGGTACCCTATTGTGCTTGGAGGGGCTGAGGCGACCCCGCCGAGATGAAGATGACGTAAAAATCAAGGCGCAGAAAGAAGCCTGCCTCACTTCTAGAAACATAGGCATGAAAGCTATTAAAAAGCCCAAAAAGAGCTTCATTGGTCTTAAAAAACACTAAAAACAAAAGACCGACTAATACATGACGCTATTGAAAGCTTTTCAATCAAAAAATGGAACAAAAATCAAAATTCGAATCTAGAGTCTCTAGACGAATGGTTTCCAAAGATTAGGTGAATGGAGTCTGTTGGGCCAATCCCACGGTCACATCTGGTAAAAGGCAAGAGGTGAGTTCGATGGGAGGTCCCACTCCGAAAGAAAGCAGTGTAATTTAGACTTATATACCCTCAAGCCAAGCGCAGCAGCCAATTAAAGCTCACACCAGCTCCCCCTCATAGGTAGCTCCAAGCTGCACCTCTCTCAGTGTTACCTCCTGTAATCTGATCCTTCAATTAACAATTGAACCTCAGCTTGTTCCCTGATTCCTTTTTTCTATTTATTTCTTCAACAACCAAACAACTGAACCTCAAGATGTCCTCTTGCATTTTCTGTCGCATCATCAAGGGTAAGAGAAGGGGGAAGCAAGGTGGTTAAATGGGTTGAGATTGTACGGGGAGTTGCCGAGGGGAGAGTATGTTGAGGGTGTCTATCAGCTCTTTTGTCTAACTCCTGGTCTTCGTGTAAATTGACTTGATCCTTCATCAGGTGATATCCCCTCTTTCAAGCTATTTGAGAGCGACAAGACTCTCGCTTTCCTTGATATTGGTCCTCTCAGCAAGGGCCACGCTGTATGTTCTCAACAGCTCACGTCATGAACCCACTGACAAGATTAGCTTGTCATTCCCAAGCACCACGGTGCTAAGCTGGCCGATATTCCCGACGACCACCTCACCGAGATTCTGGTAAGTACTGGGGACGTTGGTAATGAATACTCAAGTCTAATTGTGTCTATAGCCTGTTGTCAAGAAGATTGTCAACGCGACTGGTGCCACCGATTACAACATCCTCCAGAACAATGGCCGCATTGCTCACCAAGAAGTTGACCATGTAAGTCTATCGTACTAAATCTACGGCATAAAGAAACTAATATAGTCCTAGGTTCACTTCCATATGGTAACAAGACCAAGCCTGAATTATCGTTGAGCTACAGCTAACAAGTTTTCAGATCCCCAAGCCCAACGAGACCGAGGGTCTTGGCGTCAAATGGCCCACAAAGCCTGCTGATATGGAACAGCTCAAGGCTTATTGTGAGGAGCTCAAAGCCAAGATCTAAAGAGCTGCGATATACGCATATGTAACAATGTCCAATTGGGAAATTAGGGAATTGGTTCATGAAGAGCCCTTCTAGCATTATTGTCCGGTTACCAGGTACCATCATGCCCCGCCAAATCAACCTGATTATCTACAATCCGAGTCCCTTTTGTCCTTCATACGCCTCGTCTAGTCTAGGTCATCAGCAGAAGTTCTGGCTCCCGCAGCAGCTGGTGCCTTGAGAGAGTACCAGTCAGTCTTGCCATCGCTCTGTATCGCACCCTGTCTGTCGTAGAGTGTTCGTGCTCGGATGTATGGGTCAAGATTCCAGTAATCCTCCTTGAGAAGTTTGGCAATCTTCTCTCGCTCAGACTTGAGCTGTTTGCCCTGCTCACCATCAGGATGCCGGATCCATTCCCTCGTTGTATGCTCGAATTTTTTGACCAGCTCTTCACGGTCAGTCAAAAGACGATCCCGGGTTTGAGTATCCTTCATCTTGTCATTTTCGCCAGCAACAGGCTCGATGTACTCGTACTCCCAGTTCTCATCGCCTTCAAGCTCCTTGATCAGATGGTCTGGAGCGATGAACTCCTCGAGTTCAGCACGGTTGTTAGTGAAGTGAACCTTGGCTGCCACCACAGGGTCAAGCCAGCCACGGATGACCTTCCAGATACCTTATTACGAGTCAGTATTTATCTTCACTCTGAAAAGAGCAACATACCTTGGAAAAGCCAGGGAGCTTTGTGCACCAGGACAGTACCTAGAGACTCGGGATAGTTGGCCTCGAAGCACTTAATCATGAACTTAACAGGAGTGTAGTCCATGTTGGCCATAGAGAAGCCAGTCATGTCGAAAACAATGCACTGCGTTTGCCTGTCAGTGTTGTGCTCTGATTTCTAGACCACGGGCACTTACAGCTGTATCAACAGGGGGTTGAAGGGTCATGCGCGCTGTCTCAATAATGTAGACTGTGTACTTTTCCAGACTTTCTTCGCACTCTTGCCCAGCCTTGTGCAGGCGAACCCGGACGACACAAATAGGCCGGCCTTGCTTATCAGTGCCGTGCAGGAAACTCTTGCCCATTCGGAGTTGCTTCATCATGTCGGTGCTAACTTGCTTGGTAGGAGAGCCGGTCTTCTCATCCTCAACCGCAAAGGCATCTCCGTTCTTCATGATTTCAGAGTCTACCTTCATGTCGTTATGCCTCCAATGCATGGTGGACACCAACATGACGAGAGCCTTCTCTACATCCCACTTTCGTGCTCTGAGAAAGCGCAGAACGAGGGCATCAGGATGATCATGCTTTACCATGGACCATATCGTGTGTCGAATTGTTTCAGGGGACTCGTTGGCCAAAGTTTCATGGAATTGTTTAGTTTCATTGTACTTGTCCTCTTCAGCGGAAGCTTCAGTTGGGGTCGAAGTACCGGATTTGCCTTTCTTGAACATGCCGAATCCTCGCTTCTTCTTAGGATCAGCCTCTGCTGGAGTCGCCTCCTCTTTTTGGGGCAAGAGGTTGGCACCAGAGCTCTCCTCATCGGCCACGCCAGTGAGTTGGAAAACAGCAGTCCATAGCTTGCGAAGCTTCTCCTCTTGCTCGGGAGTCAGGTTCCCCGGGCGCCCAGGGGGTAATTGGAAAGACATGATCTCGAACTCTTCTGGTGGGGGCTGTTTGCTGGGGCTTTCTGCAGGCCAAGCTGAAATAGCAACAACTGCCGTAATGACTGCCACAGCTACAACAACTGAGTAAAGCGAGTTGGCCTCGAGGGGAAGTCTGCTACTTGGATCTGAGCCGGCTTTGCTGTGTAATGTCCGATTGATGGCAATTGAGTGAGTGAGGTTCCTTGAACCTGTGAGATATCTCGCAGAGGCGATGCTCCTAGTATATGCAGGGGTTCCTCGTGAGGTAGTAAGGGGTTGTCTCAGTAAGCTGGAAGAAAGGACAGATGACCGTAGCTGGAGGTGGCGGGAAAGTGGCTGAGAGGAGTATTTAAGAGGGCTACACGAGCATAGGTTCCGTCCCAGGTGAGTCCTCATAGGTAAAGGGTTGAGAAAGATATGTCAGATTTGCAAACGCGTACACATACGCCGCAAAAACTAAAGTTGGTAGGTGAATCAATGTCGTCGTTTATGGGGATTTTTAGAATGCGGAACACTCTTTCTTGGCGTGGGTGGTATTGGCTCCACAGATCCTCAAAGCTGCTTTGCAGGTACAAAGTGTGAACGATCAATCCACTGACAGGCCTCCAGGATTGATGATGGATATGAATCGTTCGGATTTTTCATAGGATGGTACGAGCGTAATAAAATAGAACAACCTGTTGATGCTCAAGGTGTGTTCGGAGCTTGCAAGACTCCGGTTTCCGCGGATGAATAGTGGATAGGATCAACTATTGTCGTAGGGCATTTGTTAGTGTTCGGAGTACTCGGGAACAACGATTGGAGGCCTGTCATTGATGTTGACGCTGTTCTGTCACGCACCTCTAAAACCCCAATTAAGATGTCTCGAACAAAAGGTGACACACTATCAAGACCATGGCCAGGAGAGAAATCAGCAAGACATTTGAAAATAATTGAAAATGACAACAAAGTACGGATACGTTAAGCCGTGAGCGTGGCTGTGCTCTACCCTACAGAGCCACCAAGCTAACAGCCTGAAGACGAAGAATCCTGTGATATCCCATGGTCAAGGGGCCCCATGTCCCACAGTCGATGTAAAATGAGAGTGGTCATAACATGGCAATGTTCTTTGCCAAAGTCTTCCTACAATGAGCTTTCCTTTATTCGGTATCCGTACCAAATCGTATGTCTTCGTCATGTCTGCCCCTTACTATAAGACTGCTCACGCGACATCTCTCAAACATGGACAGTAAAGAATTGGAAACCAGAATGCCCATTATACTTGAGATACTACGAGTTTTAGAAAATATAATGCTGAAATAACAAAATAGCAAAATTAAGTAAGACTCAAGGCCAACTGATATCAAAATCGGGCATGATGTAAAGTACATATGATGCTATCTGGGCAATAGAAGCGTCGTGGGGAAAGCCACATAGGACTGGGAGCCACATCTTGAAACGAATTGCGGGGACGCCACAACTGACTTCCATCCAATGTTTGTTGACTTTCCTACAATCCAACTTCAGGTCGCGATATCAAATACGCGGATTACATTACCAGAGTACGTCGAGCCACGAATACACGAAACAATACACAAAAACAGAACAGCGAATGCGAAATACAGCACAAAAGCTGCCAAAATGTCGACTACACCTCGGGATCCCAGCAAACGCTCAAATTCTCGTTCCCGAACGTCACGACCTACCACCCCGCTGCGACCTTCATCCCGATCATCCTTTCGTGAGTCCGCGCGAGGTGCTGGAGAACATGATGCACCATTTCCGCTGAATGCGTTTGAGCCAGCCTTTGCTGAGCTTTCCGATGCCATGGCCGACCTCGAAGCGAATATGATGCACTTTCAGCTTATGCACGAGAGTTTAGCGAGATTCAGCGAATCGTTTGCGAGCTTCCTTTATGGCCTGAACATGAATGCCTTTTGTGTTGATTTCCCAGAGGTATGTCTATCGAAGCTATCCGTGTTGGATATGTACGGTTTTGTTATTCTGAAGCTTACTCTCGCAGGGACCTGTTCCGGAATCTTTCCGCAAAGACCGAACTCAACCAGAACAACCCGCCGTGACCCCATCAAAATCAGAGGCTGATGCAGAAATGACGTTCATGTAAGTCTCCTGTTTGAAACCCTTTGTCGGCCCTTCTAACTAGCCTCTAGGACCACTGACACGTCCTTTGTCGAGAATCCTCCCACTACCACCAAGTCTTCCAAATTCACCACACCAGAGCCTCCAAAAAGACAATCACGTCTCCCTGCTGCTCCCGGTCGAGGAACGTCGTCTCGGGGAAGATCGACTCGCGGTGTTGGACGCAGCCGGCCTAGTGGACTGGCCAGAGCGCGCGGTCGTGGTGTTAGGTGAATTTAATCGGGAAATCGGCAGAAATATTCCAAAACGCCAGTTGCAATGTCAAAAATCAAGCCTAGCTCCGATGCGCCCTGGATTTTATATCCCCCTTTTAGCGTGCTATAAAGAATTTTATCGGACAAGATTTAAATGTCCATGGCAACATCATTATCTTGGTCGGCAAATGTGCGCTTTCGGTCGCCGTTATCTGTTCGCAAGCCGACGGCAGCTTCAGCCTCCTGTTGAGTGTATGGCCCTTCGGCGATCTGCTTGACTCTAGCGGAGGGTTAGTACACATGTCAGAATAGACAAATGGATATCCATTGCGAGTCATTATGTGACATACCTTCTCTTATGTGGCTTTCCCTTTTGATGCGATACCAGAGTAGCATCCGTATCAAACCATTTGGAGCACTCAACGCAATAGTGACGCCCAAGGCCGGGAAGATCCTCAGCAGCCTTCGTCTCCATGAATTGCTTCAGATGCTTGGGTGACATGAGGTCGGCCTTGACCTGGTCGACGTCTCGAGTCTTGCGCCTTGTCTTGGTGATTGTTTTCTTGTTTGTGACACCCATCTTCGCGGTGAATTGGGCGAATGCGATTATTGGAGTATGCTATTCCAGATTGTGATATTGGTAACTTCAATACTTGAAGCTAGGCAGTCGTTGAGGTTGGCGATTTTCGAAAAAAGTTCTGGTGGGGCTGACCCGATAAGCTGATAAGACGGATGCGGGGCACTAGTTACAGCCACAAGTTGAATCTGAAGATGGCACAATATCACGACCATTTCGAGTCAGAGACAAAACAAGGCATTGTGCGACTCAGAAATCAAATTCGAGAAACTATGAGTAGAAATGGAAGGGAAGTAACGAGAGACAGAACGGCAAAATAAATAAAATTGAACAAAGTAAAGTAAAAAGTCTACAAGATAAAGGCCTCAAATATCATGATGACAACAATTAAACACCTAAGCAGTGGGCTAACAAAGGAGCATCATTGTGAATAGGCTTGTAGAACGGAACTATGACCAGCTCAATTCTGTCTTGTAGAGCCCTCCGTTCTCTGATCTTTAGTTTCAATCTAATGCTCTACTATGTTTGAATAGAAATCATTGAGTTAATCGCCGTTCAACCTCCCATAAAAATTGAGATATGCTGTCACATGCCCAGCCTGCCAACTTGTTCAGCCGTCAGATGGGAATTGGCCGGGCTTGGTGATACCCGGTGGATAGTGGGTCTGGGGTCGCCGGCTCCGGGATCAACGATCGGCAAAGAGCAAGTTAGACTTCAAGCTCGAAAGGACGAGAAGAAGGACGCTTGCACGGTTAGATGGGCGTTTGCATAGCCGTCTGCGCCGTAGTTACTAGAATATGTGACAGTGTTGATCGGCTCCCAGTGCTCCATCAGGATTGTGGGTTACGATACAGGGAGTTCATGATGCAACTTAGAGGTGGACAAGAGCCTGCAATCGGCTCCAAGAACGGATATGAAGATTATAATCGCCTCAGTTATTATTGGATAATACATACATATGAACTGGGCGGTCTCCGGCAGGACATTTGGCAGAACCACAATTGGGGTGTGCATACAAGGGCATAGGGGGTCGGGGTTTGGTGAAAAGCTTCACATTCCCCCTCGTTCAAGGGCTACCCCAAATTCCCTCAATCGCTCGCAGATGAAAATTGAATTCCGAAAAAACAGTGTTTGAAGCCCAAAAAGATCGGTGACCGAGCATCATGACCTCGGAGGATCGCATGTGCGAAGGGATATGTCCGTTCAGCGGCGACCGAAGGTAAAGCCGCTGGCCCGAGGAACTGTAACGATTAAACCCTGGGAAGCGAGTCAGAGTTTTGGCCAACCAGAGAGCATCTTTTGTCATTGATTGTGAGGTTCCGGGGCATGATGGACGCCTAGACCGTTTCGGGGCCCACGATGCGGAAATTACATCATGGTCCGGGGCTCACGCCGTAACGGGTGCCCGCAAGACCGAGGTAACAGCAACTGCCTCGCAACCAGAGGAAAAAAAGAGAATCAAATCGTGGCTTCTGTGGAAGAAGATGAATCTTGCTATGTATGAGATGAGAATGATGTTGGTATAACAATATGTAAAACAAGACTGTAATACAATGAGATGATGTCCTTGAAATCTCTACAACACTTTGATAACAATTTAAATTCCCAAAAAAATACATAAACTTTACGTTCGTTTCTTGCTCGAGCTAAATTATAAAACCCAATTGCTGCATTAACCCAGATAAACACATGACCGGCTGAAGAGCATAAAATCCTTACCTGCTCGGCAGCACATTCCCCCACCTTCTTCCTTCAACCCACCCGAAAAGCTTCAACTTCTTCAGTTGAACATTCGCAATCACCCTTCAAGCATACATCGAGTCACTCATCGACCGATATTGGGTCGTAAGTCAATTACAATACCCCAACCGTCGTCGTTAATCACTCTTTGCTAACGACAGTCCCCTCACAGCACCATAGTCGCAATGCTTGCTACACGCCAGGTTCTGGGCAACATGTCCCGGAGCCGCGCCCTTGCTGGCGCTGCCTCTGGCTTCCGCCGCATGGCCACAGTCTCAGATAGCCCCCTGGACAAGAAGGTAAGCTTCAAACCAATTGCATCGCTGTCTCTCGATTCCATGATACGACGCTTCATCACTCCCTCTTTGCACTACCATTCAGGCGCCAAACGTCATGGCGCATGGGCCAGTTCGGCTGCCAATCCACCGGCAATGCCGAGGCCTGAACTGCGCGACTTGTAGCTCAATGGCAACCAGAGAATATGAAGCCCGGTTTATGGAATTGGGAAGATGCAAGACATGAGATCCGAGAACAATTGTGCTAATATGCCTCGCTGGACAGGTCCGACAGAACAACTGGGAGGAGGGTAACTACATCAACTACAAGAAGATGTCCGAGAACCTCGACATCGTTCGTGCTCGTCTGAACCGACCTCTGGCCTACGCTGAGAAGATTCTCTACTCTCACTTGGATGACCCTCATGGCCAAGACATCCAGCGTGGCAAGAGCTACCTCAAGCTGCGACCTGACCGTGTTGCCTGCCAGGATGCCACCGCTCAGATGGCTATCCTTCAGTTCATGTCCGCTGGCATGGACAAGGTTGCCAACCCCACTACTGTCCACTGTGATCACTTGATCGAGGCCCAAGTCGGTGGTGCCAAGGATCTTGCCCGCGCTATTGACATCAACAAGGAGGTCTACAACTTCCTTTCTACTGCCTGTGCCAAGTACAATATCGGTTTCTGGAAGCCCGGCTCTGGTATCATTCACCAGATTCTTCTCGAGAACTACTGCTTCCCCGGTGGTCTTCTTATCGGTACTGATTCTCACACTGTCAACGGTGGTGGTCTCGGTATGGCTACCATTGGTGTCGGTGGTGCCGATGCTGTCGATGTCATGGCCGACCTCCCCTGGGAGCTCAAGGCCCCCAACGTCATTGGTGTCAAGCTCACTGGTCAGCTTAACGGCTGGACTGCTCCTAAGGGTAAGGATGACTTCTAGCTTTTCTTCTTGACTTTGCTGACACATTTTCAGATATTATCCTGAAGGTTGCCGATATCCTCACTGTCAAGGGTGGTACTGGTGCTATTGTTGAGTACCACGGTCCTGGCACCAACGCTATCTCTTGTACCGGTATGGCCACCATTTGCAACATGGTAAGTGTCTCTTGTTACCTGATAAACAGAATTGTTGGCTGATATTCTCCAGGGTGCTGAAATCGGTGCCACCACCTCCGTCTTCCCCTTCAACGACCGCATGTACGACTACCTCGCCGCCACCAAGCGAAAGGAGATTGGTGACTTCGCCCGCCAGTACGCTCACGGCCTCAAGCCTGACGAGGGGGCCGAGTACGACCAGCTCATCGAGATTAACCTCTCCGAACTCGAGCCTCATATCAACGGTCCCTTCACTCCTGATCTGGGTACTCCCATCTCCAAGTTCAGCCAGGCTGTCAAGGAGAACGGCTGGCCCGAGGAGCTCAAGGTCGGTCTTATCGGATCTTGCACCAACTCCTCTTACGAGGACATGACCCGTGCTGCTTCCATTGCCCGTGATGCCCTCAACCACGGCATCAAGGCTAAGTCTGCTTTCACTGTCACCCCCGGTTCCGAGCAGATTCGCGCCACCATCGAGCGTGATGGTCAGCTCCAGACCTTCGAGGAGTTCGGTGGTATCGTCCTTGCCAACGCCTGCGGTCCATGCATTGGTCAATGGGACCGACGCGACGTCAAGAAGGGCGAGGCCAACTCTATCATCTCTTCTTACAACCGTAACTTCACTGGCCGAAACGACGGCAACCCCGCCACCCACTCTTTCGTTGCCTCTCCCGATCTGGTCGTTGCCATGACCATTGCCGGCTCCCTCCACTTCAACCCTCTCACCGATACCCTGAAGGACAAGGACGGCAAGGAGTTCAAGCTTGCTCCCCCTACCGGCGATGGTCTCCCCAGCAAGGGCTACGACCCTGGTCAGGACACCTACCAGGCTCCTCCCAGTGACCGTGCCAGCGTCACTGTCGATGTCGCCCCTACCTCCGACCGTCTCCAGATCCTGACTCCTTTCCCGCCTTGGGATGGCAAGGATGCCAAGGACATCCCTATCCTCATCAAGGCTAAGGGCAAGACCACCACTGACCACATCTCCATGGCCGGTCCCTGGCTGAAGTACCGTGGTCACCTTGACAACATCTCCAACAACATGTTGATTGGTGCCATCAACGAGGCCAACGGTGAGGCCAACAAGATCAAGAACGTCACCACTGGTGAGTGGGGTGCTGTCCCTGCTGTCGCCCGTGACTACAAGGCCAAGGGTATCAAGTGGGTTGTCGTTGGTGACTGGAACTACGGTGAGGGTTCTTCCCGAGAGCACGCCGCTCTTGAGCCCCGTCACCTTGGCGGTCTTGCCATCATTACCCGATCTTTCGCCCGTATCCACGAGACCAACCTGAAGAAGCAGGGTATGCTTCCTCTTACCTTCACCGACCCTGCCGACTACGACAAGATCCGACCTGATGATAAGGTCGATGTCCTCTGCACTCAGCTTGCTGTTGGCAAGCCCCTTCCCCTTGTTGTCCACCCCGCCGACGGCAGCCCATCTTTCGAGATTCCTCTGTCCCACACCTTCAACGAGGCCCAGATCGAGTGGTTCAAGAACGGTTCCGCCCTGAACACCATGGCCAAGGCCACCAAGAACTAAAGAAAGAATGAAGTAAAGTAAAGAAGAGCAAATTGATATTTTGGGTCACATACGGCGTACATCCTGATGTTCTCGATTGGGTTTCGAGGGCAGACAGTAGAGGGGCTTTTCAACGGACGGTATATGTCTAAAATGTTGAGCGCCCATGTCTTTTACATATTTGTAGCAAAGGAATAGCCATGCTTTCATTAGTTGTAACAAAATTCTAACTGTTCAAACACCTCTTGTTTACAAGTGATACATCTGCTTCAAATTCACGATGTGACATGGGGATATCTGGTATCGATCTATCGTCCCAGCCTGCTTAGATACGAAGCCCGAGCAATGCTGTGAACGTCTCTTCAGGCTCCTGATTTTCTGATGCTACCTACCTACCTACCTACCTATAGCACCTTGAGCATTTTGAACTTTGCGTGATACCTACGTCCCAAAAACAAAGTACATCGCTCAGCTTTCATGTTAACTGTGGCCGTGCACTGATCACGTGACGAGATAACTCAACAGCCACACCTCGACCTAAGGGTCAAGGGTCCGTTGTCCAGTTTGACTTGCCATCGTCCTGTGACTGTTTCTTAGGGCGTGGAAGTGAGTTGCGATTTCAATCGGCTTTTTCTTATTGTCGAGAAAACTCGTATTAGTTCTCTTACTTCTTATCTTATTATCCCCTCCGTGTCGTCGGTCCTTTCATTCCTTTAGAACGGTGATCATCCGGCTGCTCCGAGCAGCTCGAATCTATTAGACATGCGACCCCGTCTCCAGAACTTCAACGCCTTACGAGCCCGATCATATCTAACACGGCTGCCGCTATTCACACGACTTATCATCGTCGCTATTGTTGCTCTCGCAATCGCATCGCTACAATCAGTATGGAACTTGCGAGAATGGGGCGCCCTCATTCCTGAAGAGATTAGCATCACAAATGGTACTACCAAGCGATATTGTATCTTTGCGCATTTGCTAACTAGACTTGCTCATAGCATATCGATTGTCGACATTCCCGTTAATACACCTTAACATTATCCATGCTATCCTTAACCTCGCGGCGCTTACTCCTTTAATGGAGCGATTCGAGAATGAACATGGCACCTTAACATCCCTTGCTTTGTTCTTTGGACGTAAGAAACCTCAGATATGTTGAAGGATTATGAGTTGACTCGCTTTATCTAGCCCTGACATCGATACCGGCTGTCATGTACGTTCTGATCGAGCGATATGTATTCCACGTAAACCATGGCGTTCTGGGAGCGAGGTACGGCGACGAGGAAATTGTTAGGCAGGAACTTGGGCTAACATTTGTTCTAGCATGTGGGTATTTACTCTCCTGGCGATGGAGTCTATTCAAACATACAAAACCAACCCTCATTTCGTCATCGGTACTGTCCATATCCCAACGTGGACTACCCCCTTAATCATGTGTATGGTTGTGTGGGCATTGGTGCCTGGTACGAGTCTCCTTGGTCACCTATGTGGAATTGCAATTGGATACGTTGGTAAGTCTCACAGTCGCTGTCGTGGTCCAAAAGAAACTAATAGCTAAAATAGCTGGCTTCGGGTATGCCAAGCTGCTCGCCCCCCCTGAATGGGGGCTTCGATGGGTCGAGAATCGACTCAACCTCCTCAAGATCCTCCCTCACTATGTCAGCATCGACAAGACAACATATGGCCGATTTGGTGTTTTGCCCACGACCAACCGCCCTGGTCCCAGTGGCAGCGCAGCGACGGAGCTCGTGGGTACAACCCAGCGTCTCGGACCTTGAAGGAGCGTACATGGTGCGCGTGTAATTTTGTGTAACTGTAATGGTACGGAAGTGCTTGTTGCACGCCTTTTTTTCGAATTGTACTATAGAAAGGGCATTTCATTTTTCGTGGAGTCTCTTGCGCTAGGGATTGGCGTAGCGATTAAAAACAAAGGAATGAATGGACGTCCGGGCGGGTTCATCTAGCTGGTCATGATCCTTTCTGCTATGAACTATTTCAAGTATTATTATAATAGATGAAGCAATAATAAAGACAGAGGACGAAGATTGTTTCAGTTGTCATGATGGTGCATCCGTTGTCATTGCTTTATGATGTGTCTACTGTTGCAGTGATTTCTTGATTCCATATAATACCTTACCTTGTGCCTACAATAGGGACTAATCCATGCATGAACACTATTATTGAAGCACTACCTAATGTTAAGCTTGATTCTAATCTCAACGATTGTTTGATGCTGAGCTCTCCGGTAGCCGCATAGACTGCCCCGCATTCATTGCAGGCGGCCCGCAATCCAACCCCTGAAGCCGGGGGGGGGGAGCTCCCATTTAATCGAAAGCTGTCATGACGGTACGTACCCTCTTTAATGATTGAATCTCATTGTTTCCATTCAAGACGTGAGGCTAAGCCAACGATAACCTCAACCTCAACTCAAGCATCGAGAGACCAAGTCTTTGATTAATCACAAAGACATTGGCTAAACGATGTCGCGACTACTTTGTATGCAATCGTCTCTCTCCCCTCCTATTCTGACCATTGGCTGATATCTTCCATAGCTTCAGCGCTGTCGCTACGTCGCGATCCTCGAATTCTAAAGCTCCCCCCTTACTTGTCCTTCCTCTGCATCGCGATCGGTGTAATCTGGCTCTTTCTTCTACCATTAAACGAATATTCGCGTCGAACATACATATCGGAAAATGCCCTGTTGCCAGGTCAAGTGCATACATATTTTGGAGGAAGCGAACAAAATATCTTCCGCGCTTACCGACATGAGGTTGACGATGTAGTCGACAAGAACAACTATGAGTGCGTCTTGACATGGATTTGGGAAAATACAGCAATCACTAATCTGAACTGGTTACAGGATCAACGACAGGCTCGACAAGATTCTCACGGGTGTTGGATTAAAGGTTGGGCGTCAAAATTACACCTACCACTCAGCTGGCCATGAGTACTCGGGACAGAACCTCTACGCAATCCTGCAAGCTCCCCGTGGCGATGCCACTGAGGCAATTGTGTTGGTTGCTGCATGGAAGAACGTTGAGGAGCAGCTCAACCGCAACGGCGTATCTCTGGCATTGACTTTGGTCCGTTACTTTAAACGTATGTACCCCCCGAAACTCAAACTAGGTGATAGACGCTGACAAGCATAGGCTGGTCACTCTGGTCCAAGGACATCATTCTTGTTGTTCCTCCCGATAGCAAGACAGGCACGCAAGCTTGGGTTGACGCGTACCATGATGCTCATAACCCTAATCTTGTGGCTCCTTTGCCTCTAAAGTCCGGTGCTCTTCAGGGTGCCCTTGCTATTGACTACCCCCAAGAGCAGAGCTTCAAGTCTGTTCATGTGATTTACGATGGACCTAATGGCCAGCTTCCTAATCTTGATCTTATCAACTCAATCGTCAACATTGCTGGTGGCCAGATGGGCATTGGTACTTCTATTCAAAAGATGACAGAGCACAAGGGTACCTACCCGGATCGTTTACAAACTATGTTGCGTGGTATGCTCAACCAAGGCCTCGGGTATGCAGCTGGTGCTCACAGCAGCTTCATCCCATATCACGTTGATGCCGTGACACTTCAGCCTTACGGCGAAGGATGGCATGATGAGATGGCCATGGGACGCCTGGTTGAGGGGTCGTTCCGAAGTCTGAATAATTTGCTTGAGCATCTGCACCAGAGCTTCTTCTTCTATCTTCTGATGCAGACCGACCGCTTCGTTAGTATCGGTACTTATCTTCCCAGTGCTATGTTGATTGCTGCCAACTTTACCATCATGGCTATCTCGCTCTGGGTGAAGAGCGGCCAATCACCAGCGACGCAAAAGCCTAAGGAGAAGACATCTACCACATCTGTCGAAGCAACACAAACCGGACGGGATCTGTTTGTTCCGCTCGGTGTTGTTGCTGTCTGCCAGGGTCTCGCAGCTGTACCTCTGTACATATTCAACCACCTTCCCGCTGGCGTAAGTGCTCCCCGATATCGTCATCTTCCAGTCTTATACTGATTACCTCTAGTTACTCTCGCCCGCCTTTGCTGCGTTCTCCGCCATCTCGGCCATCCTGCCTTTCGCGATCTCTCGTCTCCTAACGCTGGTCACCAGGCCCACGATGCAGCACTTCCAACTCACAAAGTCTTTCTCTCTTCTCGTTCTTGGCATGTGCCTCTCTACTCTTGCAACTCTCAACT
Source organism: Fusarium mundagurra (assembly GCA_013396205.1). Classification (NCBI taxonomy): domain Eukaryota; kingdom Fungi; phylum Ascomycota; class Sordariomycetes; order Hypocreales; family Nectriaceae; genus Fusarium; species Fusarium mundagurra. The sequence goes on along the minus strand of JAAOAN010000513.1, from coordinate 21,475 downwards.
TCTCTCTTGCTTTTCTCATCGGCGTACTCTCAAGCCCTCTCAGCTTTGTACAGCCGGTCAAGAACCCGGGGCTTCGCTGGTCTCTAGCAGGTCTCCTCAATGTCGTGTCACCACCTACAGTTTTGTACGCAGCGGCCCAAATCTGGGACATCAGTATCGCGGACCTGCTGAAGGAGGCCAGCTTCGGCTGGAACGTCTGGGGCATGTATACGCCCGTTGTAGTATGGTGCCTTTGGTGGCCGGCATGGCTCGTAGGCATGGTCAATGTCTTCGGAGAGGTTACTGCTTGAGGAAAATTAGGGGTTCGGACTGTAAGATGGGAAGCAAAGCATGCATTAGGCCACAATAATGGTGGTTCTGATTTTTTTCAGTATTAAACAAGGGCACATAGATTAGGCAAAATTTAGAATTAATAGTCTTGACTTGGGCAAAAGATCATCATCTGCCCACAGTAAAGTTTCTATTCGTCTATACTGTACATTTGTTTGTTTTGATCGTCATATGTCCCCTAGACCGTACTCCTGTCGAGAGCTCGTCTACGCAGCCCACACATCCTTGCCAGCCGACTCGATCCAGTTGCCGAGTTGGTTGACGCTTGAGTCCCAGTCAAGCAGTCGCTGGCGCATTGCGGCGATTTGCTTCATGTCGAGGACCTTGGGCTGGACCCAGGTAATTTGAGCAACGCCGTCCACTTGGTCAATAGTTCCCCGTAACAGACCTAGGCTGAGAGCCTTCATGATGAGATGCTCGATCTCTTCGGGTCGAACCTTGGTCTCCTGAGCGATAGTGGCAAAGGTGAGCGTGCGGTCGTGGGGAGGACGGCGGAAGACAGCCTCAGTCAATGCGGAAAGGTAGATCTTTTGTCGAAGATGCGTGGCGTTGCTCTTAAGAAGCTTGTTGGACTCGACGCGATCAGAAAGCTGGTCATAAGCGTCAAGATCTCCACGGTTAAAGGCAAATAGCAGATCACGCATCCAAGCATGCTCGCTCTTGGCGAGGACGTCAAGGATGGGGTGGAGCAGGAGCTCTCCGAAGTTATAGATGCTTGTTGAAACGAGGGCAGCAATGCTGAGGTGGTAGGCTCTCTTGTGTCGCTCCTCAGGAGTCATTGCGTTGAGGTCAATGCAGGCAAGGTAGAGGAGAGCAGTGCGGTAGTAGTTGGAGAAGTCCATCTTGCGCTGAGGGAGGGGTCAGCGGGGTTCGCCAGACATCCAAAGTCCGAGATAAAGAACATACCTGGTAGTAGATGGCATTTGCATCATAGAAAGCAGCATGGACCACATTCTCTACAGAGTCGAAAGAATCCAATATCCGTTCGGCTGTATCCAGGTCCTTTCGCGCAGCATCTAGCTCCTCCAAATCAAGCTTTGCTTGGGCGACAGCAACCAAGGCATAGACATAAGCATCCTGGGAATTCTCGTTATCGACCTTCTTGGCAACTGATTGCAGGAAAGAAAGGCGCTGCTCGTCTTCTACGTCGTTCAAAAACCATCGGTCAGCAATCCGCCGGCTTCGGAGCATATTGCATTTGAATCTCACCTTCACACTCTGTTGCTGCCTTCAATGCTAGGTCCACAAGCTTCAACTGGTTGATCTTGTCGGCAAACTTGAGAATAAAGACTCTGTAGAATGGTAGTCGTTGAGGGGCGCTCTCGGGGTGGCTGAAGAACTCGACGAGGGCGTCAGTGAGCTGGTGCCAAAGCTTGCGCTCCCAGAAGTTCTCAAAGTCGAGAATGAGAGGCTGGAGCTCCTCGGGAGCTTCATCGCGCTGCTCGGCAAGAAAGTCGGAAATGGTCTCGTTGCTCATGATGGCGGGATTCGTATTTTAAGTCGGTGGAATCGATGTATATGGGTGACGTGCACAGCAACTGAAGCTAGCTTGCCTGCAGCCTTGATCTATTGGCGCGTACTGCTGCACCGAAGCTGATCTTTGCGAATGATGAGTCCCAAAAGCGTGAGTATGGCCTCTTCTCTATTGGATCGTGTTGTCGTCAAGCGGCCGTCGTGATAATCGGTGAAGCTGGTATGGTTGTAGAGGTTGATAAGTTGCTTCAGTGGAGTGTGGAGGGAGGTCCTTAGCTCATCAATGAGGCTACCAGGCAGCCTGGTCGTCGCAACGTAAAGGCGCACGGGCCATTTCAACCTCTGGAGGAGCACCCGAAAGACGCTAACCAATGACAAGCTGCAAGATTTCAGTGACCCATCACGTGATCTGCAATTACCGTTCCCCGAGGCTCTAACTTGGTTAGCATCACCAAACACTGCTATCAAGACGACGAGACGTTCAACGGCCAATTGCGAGGCACAGCAGCGTTTTGTCACGCAATCTGTATATTCGCAAAAATGGCTTCGCCTCTCTTTGCTGCGCGGGCGGCCCGCAAGGCTGCCTTAAATGTCGCCGGCAAGCGATACCTATCCGATATTTCCATTACTCGAACTGGCAAGCCTATCATACGTGTTGAGGGAGGCCGGTAAGCTCAACCACGGCCCATTGACACTATTCGGATCTCCTCTAATGTTATTCTGTTTCTAGTTCATCACTCGGAGGTACCATGATCGAGCTACGGTGACCACGAACAACACTGACGAGAGGAAACCAGGCCATACTGTTACCGTATTTGGCGCAACCGGCCAACTAGGACGATACATTGTCAACCGACTGGGTGAGCCGACCTGAACCTGGAATTGGATATTTGGAATGGGCAATTGGAATACTGATACTGGCATTAGCCCGTCAGGGATGCACTGTCGTTATTCCCTACCGCGAGGAGATGTCCAAGCGTCATCTTAAGGTCACTGGAGATCTTGGCCGCGTTGTCTTCATTGTACGCCTCAATTCATCCCGATATGTTCTGGAACTTTTCAGTAACCCTCTTACTAGGAGCACGATCTTCGAAACACCCCTTCGATCGAGGCGAGCGTTCGACATTCCGATGCCGTTTTCAACTTGATTGGCCGCGACTATCCTACCAAGTACGTCAATATGATACAGACCAATGGATAGGATGGAAACTAAATGATTATTAGAAACTTCTCTTTGGAGGATGTGCACGTTGAGGGAACTGAGCGAATTGTCGAGGCTGTTTGCAAGTACGATGTCGACCGATATATCCACGTTTCCTCCCACAGCGCCAACTCTCAGTCCGTCTCCGAGTTCTACCGAACAAAGGTTTGTGGATCGTCGGCTTGGTCAATGGAGGGAATTGCTAACAAACGACTCAGGGTCGAGCTGAGGAGGTTGCCCGACAACTTTTCCCTGAGACCACTATTGTCCGACCTGCGCCCATCTTCGGTTTCGAGGACAACCTGCTGCTGAAGCTTGCTGGTGTCACCAACCTCTTCACTTCCAACAACATGCAGGAGAAGTTCTACCCCGTTCACGTAGGTTTTTGCCAGAGTGCCTAGGGTCAACGTTACTAACCGCCACAGTCTATCGACGTTGGTGCTGCTCTTGAGAAGATATTCTATGACGACACAACTGCTGGGCAGACTTTTGAGCTTTACGGACCCAAGAAGTACAGCATGGAGGAAATTTCCGTTATGGTTGATAAGGAGATTTACAAGCAGCGACGACACATCAACGTGCCCAAGGCCATCCTTAAGCCTGTTGCTGAGATCCTTAACAAGTTCCTCTGGTGGCACACTCTGTCAGCCGATGAGGTTGAGCGGGAGTACCTGGACCAGGTCATTGACCCTGAGGCCAAGACCTTTAAGGATCTTGGTATTGAGCCTGGTGACATTATCAACTTCACCTACCACTACCTGGTAAGTGCCCCTATTATGGTCGTGAAAGTCACAAACTGACACCCTTTTAGCAAGGATTCCGAAGTCAGAACTTCTACGATCTTCCCCCCGCGACAGAGAAGGAGAAGAGGGAAGAGAAGAAGTACATCCATGTCTTGGATGAGTTGTAAAGAAAATGAATTCAAATGTTTTATTGCGGATGCTGGAAGGGCGGCTGGTGATTCACGGCTGAGCGGACAAGTCGACAATAGTCCGTGTATATAGGACCGCATAGATTAGAGAGTATGCGAGTTCGAACAATTGTACAAGTTTTCTTTGGGTTGAGATGATATCAGATAATATGAAGGTTGAGAGAATCAGTCCACACGTGGCTACCCTGTAGCTGGCTATCCCTCATCGCATATGCAAGTCTTTGATAGCGAGAGTCTAGACCGTCGAGGAAGCAGTGACAGGCAGTAAAGAGGACCCCGCCAAAACCCTCACACAAAACCTTCTATCGCATCGCATCGCATCGAAGCGACCGACCGCATATCAAAACTGAAAAAGATACGTTTTGACGACAACATTCCGATGTCTTTTGATGATGAAGAGCCCATGTAAGAGATACAAAACATCCATGTCACCCCAAGTTACAGGGCCCAGTTTACTGACTTTGGCTGGTCTGGTTCTCCAGAAGCCTCTCGAGTCACGCCTTGGCCGCGCTGGCCGAGTTCCACGCTGAAAAGGACGTTCATGAAAAGACATTTGAGAAGCTGAGGACCGGCGCCGCTCCGAGAGCTGGAGCCGGGCTCGGCGTCGTCGAACCGGAGGACGAGGATCCTGTAGCGGAGGATGCGGACGATCAACCGCTGAGCATGACGGCCTTTACGGAGGATTGGAACGAATCGCAGTTTTGGGTACGTAAGACGACATGCACAAACAATGTCCTCTCATCCAGTTGTCTTGCGCCTTTTGGCTCTGGCGGTGGAGATAGATAGATGGCATCGCGATCGGCTTCTGGGATAGAGTCTGTGCCTTTGCCGTCTGAAGTTGGGGTATCTATTACGTACTGAGCTGGTCTTGGCACTACAACAACTTCATGATATTGACATCGCGGAAAGAAATGTATACTAACATGGGCCTGACGATCTAGTTCCTCGACGAAACAGCCTTTGCTCTGGCCGATCAACTCCTCGATGGTGCATCGTCGAGCTCGACTATTGGTGTAGTCTCGACACCGAGTGTTTTCATTGCGCTCAAGAACCGTCTTGTAAGATCAACCCTGGCTTTTGTCATGCCCAGGGCTTGGTGTGCAGAGCCCAGAAACTGACTGGGACACACAGAGATTCTGGCCTATTGAAGACCGGCCTAAGCTGGTATTGTTCGAACACGACCACCGTTTCAGCGTCTTTCCTGAGTTTGTCTTCTATGACTTCCAGCGGCCTCTCCAACTTCCAGGTATGACCGCTTTCTTAGTTGAAATTTCTTTTGGCATATGCTGATATTATTGCCGCAGCTCATCTGAAAGGCAGCTTGGATAGTGTTATCATTGACCCTCCATTCTTCAGCAATGACTGCCAGACAAAGTGTAAGTAATGCTCATAGTCGTTCTGGTCACTATCAGGAGGATATTACCCCATCCCGTATCATGATTTTCACCCTCCAATTCCGCTACTAACATGTCGCCCACTAGTTGCCCTAACAGGCCGCTGGCTCGTCAAGCCAAAGTCGCCTCGTGTGATTGTCTGCACGGGAGAACGAATGGCTACCATTGTTGACAAGCTCTACCGTTCTCTTGGAGTCTATGCGACAACTTTCGAGCCTGCTCATGCGGGTTTAAGTAACCACTATTACTGTTACGCCAATTTCGAGAGTTCAACCTGGGACTGGCGATCTGATGAATCAGATTAGAGAAGCTGAACGGGAGATGCGAGGCGTTGAGAGATGACACCCACTACTGGAACCGTCTCAAGTTCAGGTCTTAGAAGAATACACAAGACCGGGAAACAAGACACAAGATACAATGACTTATGGAATATCTGGAGATATGCCAAACCCAGGAAGGTTCGTCACGGTTGGAGAAAGAGATACATCTCAAGAAACCATGGACCGCCCTACTCAGTAGGATGCCACGGTATTACTAAACTACATATATGCGTCGAGTAATGCTCCATACTGCTCTCAACCTGCAGCTGATGCATGGATCCAGTCGACTTATTGATCATGATCATTAACGCCTTCCTGGCTCTCTTCAACTAAAACCTCGATCGCCTAGGCCAGCGAGCGAATGATGTAGAAAAGGAGATAGGCCTGCGCCCCAAGGACATCAGACAAGCTCGCCAACTCGACTTTGTGATCATTAAACTTGAACCACTGAAAGATATGTCAGCGTATGATACAGTGTCGTAAAGAATAAAATTTACCTGGTCGCCGACCCGACAGTATGATGTATAATGGCCGGTGTCGATCTCACCCACATGGACCACAACACTAAGGAGGTCATAGGTGCATGATCGCTCCAGCTCAAGGCTCTCTCGACTCTCGTGGTTGCGAACGCGATTGGTATAAGGTAACATGTTCAACTGGAGAGGGAATTTGACTTCATTGTCGACTTTGGACGCGGCACGATCGTGGCGGCCATGTCTGTACTCGAAGCGCTGTGAAGAAAAGAGTTAACTTGGCGGACCAACACCAACACTCACGAGCCGCCAACGGCACTCACCTTAAGCTGTATCGACAGAACGTTTGGCAGCCGCTTAATGCTGGTATGTCGTTTGGCTTGTTGAGTCCCGTTGCAGTTGTTGCACCGATACTCGCACTTGTCATACTTGATGTATTCTTCGTCTAAGCAATCCTGTAAGGTCAGAGAAGGCTTCTTCTGACCAGTCCTCTTGCTCTTCTTCTGGACGACATTTTCGAGACCTAGACTCAGATCAAGGAACGACTGGATGGAATTACTCTGGCCTGAGCAATTCTGACATGTCGTCGTAGTCTGCATCTTGCCGTAGAATGTCTGATGCATGATACAATTGCAGCTGTGTTCGCTGCCGATCTCCGGCTTTTTGCCATCGCCATTTCGTTCATGAAGCTCTTCAGCTAAGAACTGGAAGAACTCATGAGCATCTTGTTCTTTGGTGGTAACAAGATTCTCGAATGCCTTCTTCTCCGAGATCCAGAAACCTGACAAGATATTGGCAGCAGTATAACCGTTGGTGTTCTCTAGGGCGTAAAAGTCTTGGAACATGTCGTCCATTGCACAACTCAGACAGTGAGGGACCTGACAATCATTGCTCTGGTGACCATCGCTTAGGTAAAAGTTTCTGAGTAATGGGTTGTGCAAGAAGCTCTGGAGAACAACGTTCTGATAGCAGGTCGCACCGGCGTTGTAGATACCGCGCAGGCCGTTTGCACGACAGGAGGCAGTTGTAGTATTGTTAGTAATATACCGAGGGTCATCCTTCATGGAGTCTGAGAAGAGCTCATTGTGTTTTCTCTTGCGACCTGGCCAACAGTTAATTTCAGGCGACAGAAAACTATCCACGAGCGACGCAGCAGTCAAAGATACAGCCATTCGTTCTCATTCTGTATCGCGTATGGACGAGCCTTGACTTGTTGCGTCTCCGCGCACAATCGCTTACCAGAAAAAGAGCCAGTCCCTATCTTTCTCACTCGAAGCTCCTCAAGAGTTGGGTCCCAGACAAAATCGTCGCACATCTGACAGTACAGGCAACCGCTCCGAGAGTCAACATCTGCGCCAGGGTTAGCAAAGCAGGCGGCAGAAAGCAGCAGCAAGGCTACTAACAGAAGCGGTGCTGTTTCTTGGTTCCATGTTTCAAACGATCTTCCTCGGACACGGTCATGGGACATTGTAGGCAGAGGTAGTTCGAGGTAAGGGTTGTAACGGGTCGGCCCTCTCGTGTTGAGGTTTGGGGGACGATGGGTGTCGCATCGAAGATGTTGCGGAGGATTAACTTGTAGTGCGTGATCGAGCTGTTCATGACCTCTTGGTTCTTGCTGAGAAGGAGTTGCACATGCTCTAGGGACAATTAGACAATGATACAGAGAGACAGAACATTGGGTGGCCATACCACAGCCGAACATTGGTGATCCGGGGACCGGAGACTTCACCTTGATGTTTTTAGGTGAGGCCGGGGTTGTCGGTCGCCCAGACATTGTGAGGAATCAAGCCTTCGCGGCTAGAGTTTTGCTGCAGCAATTGAAGCTCGTGGTAGACGGATGAAGCTGGTTGATGCGGCTGGTAAAAGGGAGCTCGATTCGTGATCAAGCGGATGCGGCGAGGAGTTACTGTACGGTACACTCGAAACCCCACGTATAAAGACAGGCTTGATTATTCTTTTATTCTTGATCGGTTCGTTGTATGTTCGCTCGTTTATTTATTCGTTCCTTTTGCCTGGCGGGCGATGCGATGCGATTGTGTACAAGGCTGAAGGATGCACGCGAGGCACAGAGTTGCATGAATGTGCAACCAACAAACAGCAAGCCGAAAGTCGGACAATTGGTGGCCAACCTCAAATAGCAGAGATTAATGAAATGTAAGAGGCGAATGAGCGTCGAGAGGTGGCCGCTAAGGAATTAAACAATAGAGATGAAAAGATCAAACTCTGTTGATGCGCCTATTGATTGTTCCTTCAATTAATAGGTAGAATAGATTAAGTAAGTGCATGCATGCATGTATGGGTTGGATCCAATGGAAATTGAAGCGCAGGAGTGGTATTGGAAGCCACTATCACTCACTGTACTCCGTAAGTTGAGGACCTTTAATTAGGAGAGATTACAATAGGTGCAGACTCCCTAAAACTTAGTGTGCCAGGTACCTTTCGGTGTAAGATTGGTGGGTAGATACATCATCAAGTCATGGAGGCGCTCATGAAAATTACACCCATGTCATGCAGGACGATAAGATAACCTACCTACGTTATAGTACCTTACCCAGCCTGGTACTAGATTAGTACTTTCACCAGCTGAACCTCATATTAACCGCGAGCACGGCGCGTCTAACAGGCACATTACCTGATAATGTTGTAGTCGATAGTCACTTGAGAATAGGTAATTTTCTCTATATCCGAAAACTCTATTATAGCTTCTGATATGTAGTATCAAACAAGAGTATATCTAATATTCAAGGTATGCAAAGTGAGGACTATTACCGTATCTCCCTCCGTCACGTCAATATGCATTTAGAAGAGGAGCACCGGAGCACCTTTCGTGCCGAGGTCTATTCATTCTCCATTGAATAAGCAGTTTAGATTGCCGGATGACGACAGCCAGCTCCCTCTCTACCTCTTGTAGATCAATATATTCTTCCTACTTCTCTCATCTTTGGTTCTTGACCTACACAAACATCTTTGAACTTTGAGCTTATTTGACTAGAAACTCACAGTCTCCACTGTCTACCGAACTCCCGGTCCGACTTTACGGCATCCCGGCTCCGGAACCCTCCCGATCAGCACCGATAGTCTCGCCCATACGGGTCTCCTTTCCTCCACCTTGGATATTACCAACAACTGGAGCACCATGGCAACTCAACTCATTGCTCTGCCAGCTGTAGAGCGTCTCAGTCCTGCAGTCATCCGCATTCTGGGCGGCAATCCAGGCAAATTCACTCTTCAAGGCACAAACACATATCTTCTCGGTACAGGTCGTCGCCGGCTTCTCATTGACACTGGCGAGGGTCGCAATGCTTGGATCTCATCTATCCGCGAGACTCTACAGCAGGAGAATGCGACTATAGATACCGCGCTCATCACGCACTGGCATCATGATCATACAGGTGGTATCAAGGATCTCTTGAGCATCTCACCACAGACGAGAATCTTCAAGCACACTCCGCAGGAAGGACAGCATGAAATCAAGCACGGGCAGCGCTTCCAAGTCGACGGCGCTACATTGACAGCAGCGTATACGCCAGGACATACAAAGGATCATATGGTGTTCGTTCTTGAGGAAGAAGACGCAATGTTCACAGCCGACAACGTCCTCGGTCAAGGGACTGCGGTATTTGAGGACATGATCACGTATCTACGAAGCCTAGAAGAAATGAAACCTCTTTTCAAAGGCCGAGCATACCCTGGACACGGGCCGGTGATTGAGAATGGACCAGCAAAGATTGCCGAGTACATCGCACATCGAAAACAACGAGAGGATCAGGTCATTCAGACGTTGAAAACGGGACCTGGCGAAGTGGAAACTCAAGAATCTTCATTGTGGTCGGCATGGACAGCGACAGATCTGGTCGAGGTGATTTACAAAGATGTGCCTCAGAATCTGCACCCAGCAGCTCGTGGCGGTGTTTTGCAAATACTGGGAAAGCTGGAGAGCGAAGGTCGCGTAGCTCATGATGGTGACGAATGGAAGCTGCTGGTAGATGGGCGGGCTTCTCTATGAGTTTGGGCTACAGTGGGTGGATAATGGATAGGCCATAGTGATTCAGTGGTGTATTTCCGAATTGCCGTGATAAGGTTGGTAGGTACCTATTCATCATTCATTAGCCGAATGGCCATTGTGAGGAACCGTGTTTGCTCGGGAATAAGGACTTTTAAACAACATGGACCGGAGTGGACTGGACTGGACTGGGTTAAGTTTGTGGCATGATTTGGGCATGCCAAGAGCTGAGTTTTGTAGCTGCTTTGTGTGGTAAACTTGGTAGCGAGATGAGGCAGGGCCTTCGGCAGCGTCGGATCATTCACATCATCCAAGTTGCGATGTGATATGGATCTTAAGGATGGGGGATTTATTACTTACCGACTTAACTGGTGGGGATCGCCAACTGGGTTCTGGTTTTGGGAACACACCCCTGTCCACTAACGCAGCCACTCTGTCAAACAAACCCACGGCATTGGCCATGTTCTCAACAACTGACATTGTTGCTGATGATGGTGAAGTGTAAGCAGGTCAATCCTCTTGATACTGTAATGCTACATACTGTACATACAGCTTCAGTTCGGCCGATTACGGAGACTGGCTGCAATGCAATGCAATGCAATGTCGTCACATCAGATCCCAAGCTCCCCATGCAAGTATGTACAGTACAAGAGTTACCTACCTACCTTAGCTGTCTGTCTTTGAGACTGCAACATTAAACCCGTCGTTTAGAGGTAGGTACGTTTCATGCAGTCACAAACGGTCCAATTTTGTCCGAATATCATACGACAGACCGTAAAAAGCAAGAGCTCGATGATACATGATTAATCGTTGACTACCTAGGTAGGTACTTTACAGCCTCAGTACTCAAACTGCGGAGTGTTCGGGTGTAAACTCTGGCGTATAGCATACCTATAGACATGCGTATACCTGAGAAACTGAGGCAAGTTGACCACGAGTTACCGTTCTTGGCGAGATCATTGTATTCACTCTTATTTGCTGGCTCGGGTTGCAACCCAAGACAGCTGACTCCTTTGGGTGCAATACACACGATGCATGCAAGTCAGCACCATACTAGATAGACACGACAACTAAGCGGGCGGTAAGCCAGCACCTCGCAACACATCGTGAACGACCCGATAATTCAGTCCTAGAGTGGAATAGAAACCTTTCTGCTTATGCACCTCTTCCTTTAACCGACTTGTGTGTTGTGAAAACGAAGCAATTTGTCAGCGGAGGGGGACATCTAGGGTAATCTGATATCATGGCGGTACTCCATAGCCGTCCAGGTTGAGCAAATATTTCTTCTCATGACCCTTGTATTTTACGCCTGGCTTCAGGCCCTTCCTTGCTCATGGGCATGGTTATGTGATGCCTTGTGACCATTTTGACAGCTCGAGGTTGGTGGATTGTGGCCCTGTTCAATGGAATGCGTTCTACTCGACCGGCATCATCGGGCCCACGGAGACGGAGATAATGATAAAGCCTGCAAATACAGTCAGGTAGTCTGGTGCTCAGACCTACAGTTACAGTTACAGTTGCAGTTACATTTCTTGATCTTGATCAGAGATCCATGATTGCCAAGACACTTCGGTATGAATCATCCGTAGGTAGTCATTCATGTCCATGGGGCAAGTTCCCGTTCGGCTAGCACAGACTACTCATAACTATCAAGTGCATGTAAGTTGAACGCACGCACATGTAGTAAGCCGTATAAAGCGTAATAACAGGTACGCTGTCGTTGCGCTGTATGTAGTACATACACTTCTTTGTCAGCCCTAAACGAATATTTGACTACATTAGAGACGTCATATCCAGCCTTATCGTTTACACTGCACAGACGTAAAAACTTTGTAAGTCAAGAGCTGAGGAGAAAGTGTGCGGAATTGTCGGCCTTGTGTCAGCGTAGTTGGGTTGAAGCTGTGTGGGGATGCCGGACCGGGATTATACCCAGGGAACACATCAAAGAGGCCTTGCTTTACTTTCCAGCGGGATGAGGTAACTAGCGCCAAAGCTGCCGGCATTAAAGCTCTCCATGATGCAGGATAATGCCTGTAAAGACGAAAGCTCTCATGTGGATTTCGGCATTTTGCTGGTAATCAGTCTGTGCTTTGATATCGGTGATGGAGGCCTAAACAATCAGTTGTGAGTGTAATCATGGATAAAGAAGCCACAGTTAGTACGTGTAGAGCTTATGACTGAATATTCGTAATTCACTTGTAAGCCAGTGAGTACTCAGAGTGGCTGGCTGCCCGTTTATCGGATCCGAGTCGTGGTACTGTTACCAAATGTGGTGAAGGGTTACGATGCTTGCATTGCGGCAAGTTACAGCACACACACACACACACACACACACACACACACACACACACACAAGTTCTTGTGATCAGTGACTAAGATCTCTATACTCGGTGAGAATAGGAATGGAAGAGGAGAATCCATCCATCCATCCATGCATGGTCCGTGATATCCACTTCGTCTCCGCCAAAATGCCTTGACGTTCTTCGAGAAGATGCCTTTTCCAAAGTTTCCGTGTCGATCGATCGATCACGTTGACCACGAACGGACTAAAAACGTAACTATTCGGAACCAACAGATCCTTAGAGTAAGTACAGCACAGTACAGTACAGTACAGTACATGGGCCCCGCGGACCACGTTTAGCAGGGCCTGACATAATGATCTAGGAAAGTGCTAATGTAATGTACAGTGACCTCTACGATCCCACAGGGCAGTCGAGTGGTGGGTGTACTGAAGCTGGTTGCCCCCACCGGCCGGCCCCATTTTGAGGATCCCCCACTATCCATCCATCCAAATGCTTACCGCATTTATCTTTTTTATATATACATCTTTTTTTTTAAACCCTGTTGTGTTGTTTTTCCTTATTCAGAGGTAAAGGTACAACTTCCCATGATGAAGCAATTCGGAAGCTTCGGATGGTCAACTGCTGCGTATCCTCTCTTGGCTCTCGTCGCTTTGTCTCCGACTGACCAAGAGATTCCAATGCCTCAGCTTATGACCTGTTTTCGGCCGCTCGGGCCCGATAGTAACAATACAAGATCTTGGGTTTGTTTTAAAACAATGCCATGTCATGATTTCTTGAAACGCTCTTCGTTTTGACGTCTACTTGATCGCATGATTATACATGTCCTCCTACTTGTGTCTTTCTGGTATAATTACTGCTTGTAATCTCTTCTCGTCAAGTCGCATTGTCTTTGTCTTGTTTCATTGCATCTATTGTTCCTTCTGCGGACAAATCTTTCTGGGCGTACGTACGTTGCCAATATGATTTATACAAAAATGATATCGCATGCATCTAGGCCATTGCTTTTGGCGCTTCTACCCGCGGTAATTGCGCATGGTGGTGGTCAAAGTATGGACTTGGACATGGGAATGGGCCATGGCAGCAACACAACAACCCAACCGTCCAACGGCGACGACTATCCCGATACATACTTTTCGCATACTGAACATACTGGAGTCATATACACACATATTGCATTAATGGCTCTTTCTTGGGTATTTATCCTACCAATTGGTAAGTTTTCATGGTGTTGAGCTTTATGCGCCGACTAACACCACGAACCCCCAGCCGTCATGCTCTCACTGGCAAACTCTCGCTTTACACTACCGGCGCAATTTGTTTTCCTAGCTACAAATGCTCTTGGAGTCCTGGTCGGCGTGATATATAACGCGCAGACCCCAGACTTGTATCCAAACAATGCGCATCACAAGATTGGCTGGATTGTGACCTGGGTCGTTTGCGCCCAGGTCCTTGTAAGCGCCTTGGGCTGTATCGCGGGGCCTCTAAGGGGCAAAGGAAAGATGCCTAGTAACGAGACACATGCTTTTCTACCTATCGCGACGCGAGAGGCCGACTACTCTTCGCACAATGGCTACCACAATGACAGCCCCCCCTACCGAATGTCCAACGACAGTGGACGAGGAACCGAACCAAACACACCCTCGCTCCGAAGCGACTCGGCATCCACGCTGAACGGCATGGAGTCGCCCGTCAACAACCCCAGGAAGGAGTACGAAGACGATGATGGCGACCTGGAGGAATTATCACTAGCCTCTCCTGAACCTCAGGGAACCTTTGCTCGCCACGCCTCCAAGATCGCTGCTTCGCGAGCATGGAGGTATCTCAACCTCGGCCGTTGCATAGTCGATCGCATTATCCTTCCCTTCGGCTTCATTGCGCTTACGACTGGCGTTGTCACCTTTGGTCGTTTCTTTGTAAGTTGCTGGCAGATACCGTGCTTGCGACACTTGACTGACAAATCTTCTAGGAGGGAGGCGGAATCTTCAATGGATTGGCGCATTGGATCAAGGGCGGTGTTTTCTTCTGGCTAGGTATCTTCACCCTCGGCCGCTGGACTGGCAGCTTTGGAGAGCTTGGCTGGGCATGGAATGTTCGACCAAGAAAGGACTCCAAGAAGTGGCGCCCTTCCGCTGAGTTTGTCGAGAGCTTCTTGATCTTCTTCTATGGTGCTACCAATATCTTCATGGAGCACCTCGGCGGTTGGGGAGGAGACTGGACCGCCCAGGACATGGAGCACATCTCCATCACAGTTCTTTTCATTGGAGGAGGCTTGGTAAGTCCTTCGATCTGCCACAGTCGATTTTCCCATAGCAAAAACTGACTTGTTTCTTTAGTGCGGTATGCTCATCGAGTCGACACGTATTCGCTATCTTCTCAACACAACCGTGGACGAAGTTCAACCCAAGAGCCCCTACACGGTCGAAGAAGCAAACGAACCTGAAGCCCCTGACACATACGAGTTCTCGCTCAACCCCATACCAGCTTTAGTCATCATGCTGCTTGGACTCATGATGAGCTCCCACACACAGCATACCATGATGTCCAGCATGGTTCATAAGCAATGGGGTGACCTCCTTCTAGGGGCTTCCCTTGCTCGAGGTTTGACATACCTCATAATGTACCTGAAGCCACCCAAGTCCATTCTCCCATCACGGCCCCCCACGGAACTCTTGGCTGCTTTCGGATTGATCGCTGGAGGTATCATCTTCATGGCTAGTGTATGTCGAGGGCCCCTGGAAAAAAAGATCCAAAATGCTAACTTGAAGTAGAGCACTGATACTGTCGACGGAATGATCCACTACAAACTCGACGCCATGTTCATGTACACTGTCACCATGGGTCTGGTCGCCCTCATGATGGCTTGGGTCGTTATCGTCCTCGCCATCAAGGGATGGGCTGTCCGACTTGAACGACGCCGCAATTCGAATTAGACCGTACATATGCACATACTGATGAAGGAATGACATCTTGCCGTGATTCGGCCCAGGAGGAAGACAGGCGTATATATAGATTGATTGTATTGCGCGCTTGATGTAGTGTAGACTCTGCTTTGAGATACCCTTATGCAATAACGGCTGCTAAATCACATAATTCCTGAATCAGACTTTTCACCTTTCTACTGGATTGACAGCATGCTGTGACGCATTGGAGTGCAGTGTCAAGAGCGCTTTTGGTGTCAATAAAACAGCTGTCAATCTGCAAAGACAAACGGCATCCTTGTGATTTGACATGTCTTTGTCTCGCAGGAAGTGGTGAAGAATGGCTCTCATGAGTCCACTTATTGCAAAGGCGCGGATTTGAAATGCAAACCGAAATGATCTGGACTGGGTATATACAGTCTGCTCATGCATCCCCATCCTTTGCCTTTGGTGCAGCAACCACTCTCTTCTGGTCCTCAGGAGAGAAAAGGCCCGCACCCTGTTGCAGAGCGTGAACAAGGAATGGAATAGAATCGGCCTTGAAGTCCTCTGCGTTCCGGACTTTATCAAGGTCCTCCGAGAGCTCTTGTGTTGCGCGTTGAAGATAGTAGGAGGTAAACTCCGGAGAGGACTGGTTGGAAGGCTTGGAAGACATTTTGATGTGTTTGATAGAGAGGAGCCGGATTTATTTGATTTGACGAGGGAGTCCTAGCGATGTTGACTGTTGGGTTTGTGACTCTCAAAAGGTTCACGTTCACCTTGGCTGGAAGGACTAACTAAAACTTTAGGTAGCTAGCAAATTCTTAACAGTGCGAAGACAATATTATATGTCATAAGCACTGTGTTCACTTCTCATGACTTTAACAGGATAGGAGCCATGATACAGAGTATTCGAAGCACACAGATAGATTTCCCAGTTCTCCTAGTTAATCGAATAGAATAACTGGAGGTGAGTACAGGGCTTGGTACAATAGGACGATAAGCTGCCAACTTGTGGTATTGTTGATGGATCTTACAACGCAATGTATGGACCAAATTGGTACAAAACCCAGTGCGCTCAGGGTTACTTGTAGTATTTTATATTCTATCAGTGTTTTGACATCTAATATCACTCTACAATGAAGCCTGCCTACCTTAACAGGTCTGGGATGAAACTCCATAAAAACAGATCACGACCTTCCAATATCGCTAATCCACAATAACGCCCCGAATGCCTCGTGAACATGAATCATTAAAGACACACAGCTGATAACTTAATGAGAAATGTACTGGAAAACAGCAGAAACCTCGGACTCTCCACACTCTTGCCTCAAGAGCAAGTCCTGAATTGGCTTCAGTCCTTCGTTGACAAAATGATTCCATGTGCTGGTATCACCATACAGCATGGCCGGCGCCTTGATATACTGCTTGCCATCAGGCTTACACCGCTTGCACTTGAACGTCTCATGAGTGTCGCTCTTGGTATCTGGCCGGTACTGGAAAAGCTCACGGAGACTGTCGAGCGAGAAATGACGTTCAACATCTTCTGCCGAGTCCACAACGCAAGAAGATAAACTCTGTTTGTGAGACTGGCGCTGGAAGATCTTCTCCTCGATAGTACCCGTTGCGATGAAGCGGTACACGAAACAGTCCTTCTTTTGTCCATCACGCCACACTCGAGCAAGCGCCTGTTGATCAGCAGCCGGGTTCCAATCGGGGTCGAATAGCACCAGGCGGTTCGCGCCGATAAGGTTGATACCACACCCACCAGCCTTGCTGCTCAGTAGAAAGACGAATTCGTCACCTTCAGGGTCGTTGAACCGATCGACAAGCTTCTGGCGCTTGTTGACGTTCATGGTTCCGTCGAGTCGCAAACACCCATACTGACGAGAGCGGCACATTCGTTCAAAAAGATCTAGTGTCGAAGTATAGTTGCTAATCAACACAATCTTGTCGTTTGTATCTTGGCGGATGCGAGCCAGCATTCGATCCAACACTGCCATTTTGCCCGAATACCATGACTTGATCTCGCGATCTCGACCACGGGATTCCTTGGGTACATAGTCTTCTGGGAAGCACTGCTCTGAGCCCGGCAGATCATCCGCCATGTTCAAAAGATCAGGATGATTGCAGAGCTTCTTGAGAATGTTGATGGCTTTCAGAGGCTGACTTCCCTTGCCTCTCAGGAGAGCCTGAATGTCAGGACTCTTGATGAAGTAGTTGTAGAGGTCAAACTGGAAGGGTGCAAGATTACAGAACACAACGTGCTCGTACTTGACGGGCAAGTACTTGGAAAGGATGTCGTTTGTCCGGCGAATCAGGAACTTGTTGACGACATTGAGCAATGCCGCAGTGCACTCATCACCCTTCTTTCGATCTTCTTCTGACGCATCAGCATCTCGGCCACGGAGAATTGGGATCTCGTAGCGTTTACGAAACTCCAGTCGTGTGCCGAGCAGATCGGGATTTGCAAAACTTGTGAGCGAGAAATACTCCGTGAGGTCATTCTGGATAGGTGTGCCTGTGAGAATGACACGCCGCGAAACATTGAGACTGTTGAGAGCGTTGAAGGTATTGCTATCGCTATTCTTGAGACGGTGTCCCTCATCACAGAAAAGCAGGCCAATCTTTGTGTGCTTCAGCTCCTCCACGTTCAGTCGTAGAGTTTCGTAGGAAACAATGATGACCGGCCTGGTGACGGCCCGTCCGCTAGCAATTGCCCACTGTCGAAGCTGACGCGTCAGTTCTTCTTTTGACGCCTTTCCATCGATGGCGAATGGGTTGATGGCATTAGGACCAAGCCACTTCACCAACTCGTTGGCCCAATTCTTGACCAAACTGGCAGGACAGACAACGATTGCTTTCTGAATTGTCGGCTTTCCAGCATCGGGGGATTGCTTGAGCAGTGTCCACATCAGAGAGATGCACTGAAGAGTCTTCCCCAGACCCATTTCGTCGGCCATGATGCAGCCATTGGCCTTCTCATCAATCAGACCAGTAACACATCGATACATAAATTTGACACCTTCGACCTGATGGGGACGAAGGATCTTGGCCAGTTTCGGGTCAATTACGACTGGAACACGAGGGTGTTCGCCGTCCACCTTCTTCTTGATTCCGAGAATCTCAGCAAGACTCTTGTGTACGAGTGGAGCGTCAAGTTTGCCGTCAGCAGCTTCTGTCTTGGCGGGCTCGATTGCCTTGGGGACATCTTTTGGTTTGTCGTCGACAGTCGGGTCATGAAGAACAATTGCGAATTCGCCACTGGGGTCATGTAGAGGCTTCGCAATGAAGACTGCACCTTGCCGCAGACCCAGTGTAGGAGGAGCACGATTGGGATTGTATGCAGCGCTGTCCTTGTTCTTCAATGGCACAGAAAAGGCCTTGCGGAAAACGAGACCTTTATCTTTGGCCTGGAAAACGGGGAAACGGTTGATATCTCGAGTGGCAAGCGCAAGCCTGTCGTCGTTGGAGTATGGTTTATCGTTATCTGCTTCACCGTCGGCACCACCATAATCAACCTTTCTTCGCTTACGGGACGGTCGATCAACAGCCGGACTTCTTCCAGCGACACCAGGGCATTTGAATGGTTTGTGAAGACGATCAATTGAAGAGGGCGTTGGCATCCGCTTGCCTAGAGTTTTGTCCTTGCCAGCGAGTGGCGTCGCAACGAGAGGGGACCTGAATTGAGTATTAGAACTTGCAACAACGCGCCAAAGTGTCCTGACACTCACGCTGCTCCCATACTGGATATCTTGTCGTTTCAGAGACTTATCGAGCGATTGTTCCAAGTATGAAGGATTTCTTGCCACCCCAGCGAGAATCAATGGAGGGTAAATAGGTAGGCAAGCGCGATGTCAGTGAGTCGACGCGACAGCAGGCAGAAACACGCTATCACGTGAACCGCCACTAGCTTTACCTTAGGCTGTAGCCATCCCCGGCAAAGACCCCGAAGCCACTGAAAGCTCGGGCGCAAGAACTTAACTAAAAAGCCTCCACTAGCTTAGGTAACATTGGATCCATCGGGAATCGGTCGAAGAATCAAGTTTGTCGTTCGGTTCCTGATGGGACCGGAACGATTGGCAAGGAATATATCTTCTCCTTTTCTCCTTTTCCCTTTATACATACAACTCACTCGGTCAAAGCCCAGCCAAAGATGATAACTGAAAGCCCATTTGCTGCAACGTCGTCAGGGTAGGTCACCGCTGATCATCTGCTTTCTCAGTATCTATGCGGCTCTGAAAGACCCTGGATCACTAACACATGCCTTGAAGCGTCAATCTCTCCAACTCCGATCAAAGCCGATCGGCCGGTGGAGATCCTTTTGCCGACCATCAATCCTCTGGACCGACCCCTCTTCAAGTAGCAGTTGCTCGACATCGCACTGGAATTTTGACTGCAACTGTTGCTGGACACTTTGCGCATTGGCAATATCTTACGCGGTTTCGTCGAATTAATGTCCAGGCTACTGCGAATCGCGCTCCTCTTGCACGGCTTGGCCTGGCCTGGGGCCTCGTATACCTCGGCGTCTTGAGCACTATCACTGTAGCTCAGCGCAAAGTGTCAGGGAATACTGATCATCTCTCCCCCATAGAGTCTACAAAAATTGTCTCATAATGTCGGCTGATTTCTGGGCTGGCTATCTCAGTGGTGCTGTCGGAATTATCATCGGAAATCCTCTTGATGTGATCAAAGTTCGACTTCAAGCACAACATACCAGTCCAGTGACGAACCCGCCTGTTTGTTCGATCCCTACAGGAACAACAGCAGCGGCTTCAGCCATCAACCAGAGTACATCTTTCAGCACGCGGTACCTTGGATCCTACGCCTCCCTTGTGACCGGAACTACAGCACCAATTCTCGGCTATGGTGCGCTGAACGCCTTGCTCTTTGTTTCTTATAATCGAACCGAGGCGGCGTTGAATAGCGTATTCTCAACATCTGGAAACTTGTGGAATACCTGGCTTGCTGGCGCGGTGGGCGGTCTTGCAACCTGGGTCGTTAGCACTCCCACCGAACTGATCAAGTGCAGGGCGCAGCTGGCATCCTCTCCAATCTCAAGCTGGGCTATCACTAAGGATATCTGGAAAAACGAAGGTGCCCGAGGTCTTTATTTCGGCGGAACTGTGACTGCCATCCGGGATAGTGTTGGCTATGGCTTTTACTTCTGGTCCTACGAGCTGACTACCCGTTGGCTGGCCGCGGAAAAGGGCGAAGAAACCATTTTACAACACGAGGCCGCCAAGGTTCTCCTCTGCGGAGGACTAGCTGGAGTCGCAACTTGGGCGAGCATATTTCCACTCGATGTTATCAAGACTAGAGTTCAGGCTCAGACCCTTGGCGGACAGGCGGAAACAACACCCCTTCTGCAACCAAACGTAGCATCACAAACCAAACGGGCTGGCGCAATACAGGTCGCACGTGAGACGTACCGGGAGGGAGGCTCTCGTGTTTTCTTTAGAGGGTTGACTGTCTGCAGCGTACGAGCTTTCATAGTGAATGCTGTTCAGTGGGCGGTTTACGAATGGGTCATGTTCGAACTCGGACATGGACGAAAGAAGACAGTGGCCAACGAGCCTAGGGTCGAGATGGTCCAAACATGATGCATGAGGTCTACAATGGCATCCGGATCACCTGCTATAGGTAGTTAAGCAAATAGGTTTCTGCTTAACTTTAAGTTACATTAATTATCTATGCAGGATAAAATAAAGAAGGAAAAGCTGCTATCAAAAGATCCAATGAGAGCTTTACCTTAGCCACTTTATACATAATGACTGCATATTAGACCACTTACCTCGCAGGTTTACCAGCCAAGGTTCTTCCTGCTTCCTATGAATGCCCTAAACTCAATCAACTTGCAATTCATTTTTATGATTTAGGCCCTGATCCAATCAATTTATCCATTACAGTCAATCCAGTGCAAAGTAACTTCACCACTATATACAAGTCACTAATATACTGATTATATAGGCTAGGCCTAGTTAGTCTTAGGGTCTTAATAGTTATAAAAGGCAGTTAGTAAAAGAGAGGCTAGGTAATATAACTATAAGGAATTATTAAAAATTAGTTATATTTTTATAGCCTTATATAATTAAAAACCTATAATAATACTTACTTTATTATAGTAATCTATACTGCTTTTAGCTATAC